>OX246738.1:26637302-26656465 GCA_945910005.1 Isoperla grammatica
CTAGAACTAGTGCATTGAGAGCCCCTCCCTGCACTGGCACAGTGGCGGCCATCAGATGGCACTCCTGGGTGGTCCGGGCTAGAGGCGCCACTGCACCTGCACGCCGCCACTTGTAATGACACTAGGCCGGCTAGAACTAGTGCATTGAGAGCCCCTCCCTGCACTGGCACAGTGGCGGCCATCAGGTGGCACTCCTGGGTGGTCCGGGCTAGAGGCGCCACTGCACCTGCACGCCGCCACTTGTAATGACACTAGGCCGGCTAGAACTCGTGCATTGAGAGCCCCTCCCTGCACTGGCACAGTGGCGGCCATCAGGTGGCACTCCTGGGTGGTCCGGGCTAGAGGCGCCACTGCACCTGCACGCCGCCACTTGTAATGACACTAGGCCGGCTAGAACTAGTGCATTGAGAGCCCTCCCTGCACTGGCACAGTGGCGGCCATCAGGTGGCACTCCTGGGTGGTCCGGGCTAGAGGCGCCACTGCACCTGCACGCCGCCACTTGTAATGACACTAGGCCGGCTAGAACTAGTGCATTGAGAGCCCCTCCCTGCACTGGCACAGTGGCGGCCATCAGATGGCACTCCTGGGTGGTCCGGGCTAGAGGCGCCACTGCACCTGCACGCCACCACTTGTAATGACACAAGGCCGGCTAGAACTAGTGCATTGAGAGCCCCTCCCTGCACTGGCACAGTGGCGGCCATCAGATGGCACTCCTGGGTGGTCCGGGCTAGAGGCGCCACTGCACCTGCACGCCGCCACTTGTAATGACACTAGGCCGGCTAGAACTAGTGCATTGAGAGCCCCTGTCACAGTGGCGGCCATCAGGTGGCACTCCTGGGTGGTCCGGGCTAGAGGCGCCACTGTACCTGCACGCCGCCACTTGTAATGACACTAGGCCGGCTAGAACTAGTGCATTGAGGGCCCCTCCTTGCACTGGCACAGTGGCGGCCATCAGATGGCACTCCTGGGTGGTCCGGGCTAGAGGCGCCACTGCACCTGCACGCCGCCACTTGTAATGACACTAGGCCGGCTAGAACTAGTGCATTGAGAGCCCCTCCCTGCACTGGCACAGTGGCGGCCATCAGATGGCACTCCTGGGTGGTCCGGGCTAGAGGCGCCACTGCACCTGCACGCCGCCACTTATAATGACACTAGGCCGGCTAGAACTAGTGCATTGAGAGCCCCTCCCTGCACTGGCACAGTGGCGGCCATCAGATGGCACTCCTGGGTGGTCCGGGCTAGAGGCGCCACTGCACCTGCACGCCGCCACTTATAATGACACTAGGCCGGCTAGAACTAGTGCATTGAGAGCCCCTCCCTGCACTGGCACAGTGGCGGCCATCAGATGGCACTCCTGGGTGGTCCGGGCTAGAGGCGCCACTGCACCTGCACGCCGCCACTTGTAATGACACTAGGCCGGCTAGAACTAGTGCATTGAGAGCCCTCCCTGCACTGGCACAGTGGCGGCCATCAGATGGCACTCCTGGGTGGTCCGGGCTAGAGGCGCCACTGCACCTGCACGCCGCCACTTGTAATGACACTAGGCCGGCTAGAACTAGTGCATTGAGAGCCCTCCCTGCACTGGCACAGTGGCGGCCATCAGGTGGCACTCCTGGGTGGTCCGGGCTAGAGGCGCCACTGCACCTGCACGCCGCCACTTGTAATGACACTAGGCCGGCTAGAACTAGTGCATTGAGAGCCCCTCCCTGCACTGGCACAGTGGCGGCCATCAGGTGGCACTCCTGGGTGGTCCGGGCTAGAGGCGCCACTGTACCTGCACGCCGCCACTTGTAATGACACTAGGCCGGCTAGAACTAGTGCATTGAGAGCCCTCCCTGCACTGTCACAGTGGCGGCCATCAGGTGGCACTCCTGGGTGGTCCGGGCTAGAGGCGCCACTGCACCTGCACGCCGCCACTTGTAATGACACTAGGCCGGCTAGAACTAGTGCATTGAGAGCCCTCCCTGCACTGTCACAGTGGCGGCCATCAGGTGACACTCCTGGGTGGTCCGGGCTAGAGGCGCCACTGCACCCTTTACGACGCCACTTGTAATGACACTAGGCCGGCTAGAACTAGTGCATTGAGAGCCCCTCCCTGCACTGGCACAGTGGCGGCCATCAGGTGGCACTCCTGGGTGGTCCGGGCTAGAGGCGCCACTGCACCTGCACGCCGCCACTTGTAATGACACTAGGCCGGCTAGAACTAGTGCATTGAGAGCCCTCCCTGCACTGTCACAGTGGCGGCCATCAGGTGGCACTCCTGGGTGGTCCGGGCTAGAGGCGCCACTGCACCTGCACGCCGCCACTTGTAATGACACTAGGCCGGCTAGAACTAGTGCATTGAGAGCCCCCCCCTGCACTGGCACTGTGGCGGCCATCAGATGGCACTCCTGGGTGGTCCGGGCTAGAGGCGCCACTGCACCTGCACGCCGCCACTTGTAATGACACTAGGCCGGCTAGAACTAGTGCATTGAGAGCCCCTCCCTGCACTGTCACAGTGGCGGCCATCAGGTGGCACTCCTGGGTGGTCCGGGCTAGAGGCGCCACTGCACCTGCACGCCGCCACTTGTAATGACACTAGGCCGGCTAGAACTAGTGCATTGAGAGCCCTCCCTGCACTGGCACAGTGGCGGCCATCAGGTGGCACTCCTGGGTGGTCCGGGCTAGAGGCGCCACTGCACCTGCACGCCGCCACTTGTAATGACACTAGGCCGGCTAGAACTAGTGCATTGAGAGCCCTCCCTGCACTGGCACAGTGGCGGCCATCAGGTGGCACTCCTGGGTGGTCCGGGCTAGAGGCGCCACTGCACCTGCACGCCGCCACTTGTAATGACACTAGGCCGGCTAGAACTAGTGCATTGAGAGCCCCTCCCTGCACTGGCACAGTGGCGGCCATCAGATGGCACACCTGGGTGGTCCGGGCTAGAGGCGCCACTGTACCTGCACGCCGCCACTTGTAATGACACTAGGCCGGCTAGAACTAGTGCATTGAGAGCCCTCCCTGCACTGGCACAGTGGCGGCCATCAGGTGGCACTCCTGGGTGGTCCGGGCTAGAGGCGCCACTGTACCTGCACGCCGCCACTTGTAATGACACTAGGCCGGCTAGAACTAGTGCATTGAGAGCCCTCCCTGCACTGGCACAGTGGCGGCCATCAGGTGGCACTCCTGGGTGGTCCGGGCTAGAGGCGCCACTGCACCTGCACGCCGCCACTTGTAATGACACTAGGCTGGCTAGAACTAGTGCATTGAGAGCCCTCCCTGCACTGGCACAGTGGCGGCCATCAGATGGCACTCCTGGGTGGTCCGGGCTAGAGGCGCCACTGCACCTGCACGCCGCTACTTGTAATGACACTAGGCCGGCTAGAACTAGTGCATTGAGAGCCCCTCCCTGCACTGGCACAGTGGCGGCCATCAGGTGGCACTCCTGGGTGGTCCGGGCTAGAGGCGCCACTGTACCTGCACGCCGCCACTTGTAATGACACTAGGCCGGCTAGAACTAGTGCATTGAGAGCCCCACCCTGCACTGGCACAGTGGCGGCCATCAGATGGCACTCCTGGGTGGTCCGGGCTAGAGGCGCCACTGTATCTGCACGCCTCCACTTGTAATGACACTAGGCCGGCTAGAACTAGTGCATTGAGAGCCCCTCCCTGCACTGGCACAGTGGCGGCCATCAGATGGCACTCCTGGGTGGTCCGGGCTAGAGGCGCCACTGCACCTGCACGCCGCCACTTGTAATGACACTAGGCCGGCTAGAACTAGTGCATTGAGAGCCCTCCCTGCACTGGCACAGTGGCGGCCATCAGGTGGCACTCCTGGGTGGTCCGGGCTAGAGGCGCCACTGTACCTGCACGCCGCCACTTGTAATGACACTAGGCCGGCTAGAACTAGTGCATTGAGAGCCCCTCCCTGCACTGGCACAGTGGCGGCCATCAGGTGGCACTCCTGGGTGGTCCGGGCTAGAGGCGCCACTGCACCTGCACGCCGCCACTTGTAATGACACTAGGCCGGCTAGAACTAGTGCATTGAGAGCCCTCCCTGCACTGTCACAGTGGCGGCCATCAGATGGCACTCCTGGGTGGTCCGGGCTAGTGGCGCCACTGCACCTGCACGCCGCCACTTGTAATGACACTAGGCCGGCTAGAACTAGTGCATTGAGAGCCCTCCCTGCACTGTCACAGTGGCGGCCATCAGATGGCACTCCTGGGTGGTCCGGGCTAGAGGCGCCACTGCACCTGCACGCCGCCACTTGTAATGACACTAGGCCGGCTAGAGCTAGAGACGGCTGAACCTCTAGTGTAGGCCAATTTATATAATAACACTAACATTTCTTTATTTACCTGCAATCAGCTATTAAATTACAATACAATCATATTTTATAAGTAGACAAATATTATAATACAAAATATATAATAAGTATTACCATCACATTCTCATGATTGAACCTGAAACACAAAACAAAAAACAAAAATTAATCGATGTATTTGCAATCTAGCTATTACAACCTTCCAAATAGAAACCATTTTTTGCTCGCCTTATACAGCTCTACCATGGTCATGAACTTCTGCTATTGATTTTCATTTGGATCCTAAATAGTTTGGTAATGATTAACTTGTTGTGTATCAGAACAATAATCAAGCGAGCGAAGCGAGCGTCTCCATTAGACTCTTATGGCACTTTGTTCTGTTTTTTTTTTTTGTTTTTTTTTGTTTTTTTATGTCTGTCGATAGCGGTCGAACGGAAAGTCAGTTCAATTTGAATCTGGACCATCCACAAGCCTCGATGTGGATTCAAGGTGTATAGTTTTGAGGGAAAACCGTTCGAAAAGTTACAAAGTTACACCATAGTTACTGCAAAATATTTTTTTTGTATTATAAATAAATAATTTTAATCATAGATTTTGATATATTTGCATTGGTAATGTAGATCGGTGATGAGGATCGTCAAAGCGCGAAGATCACGCGTGACTCACGCAAGATCACGCGTGACTCACCCTTGTCGCTTGCAGAGAACAATGTACTCATCAGTTCTCCCAAATATATATTGCATTGTAATATTTGTATGTGATTATTTCTTTCTCCATGTTTATAGAAACTGCACTCACCAAAAAGGTGACACGACGTGAAGCTATAAGACCAATTCTACACCGGGCGCATGGCGAGGAAAGAAACTCCGAAAATAAAACCGTTTGACATGTATTGTTGTGAATGTATTGTTATGTAAAAGTGTTTTTGTTAGCCCAATAGCCCATCCTCTTTCCGTTGTTGTTACATACCCGATATCATTGCATTCTGAACGCTGGGTGGGGGGAAAGCTGGCCAATATCTCAATCACTGTAATGATGTCAGTATCCACAAAGTTCCTGTTACAATTCAAAAAGACTGTTGTGGCATAGCCATGCACGTAATAATGTCATATCCCATGCACTGGCGAAATACATTCAAGGATCTAAGAACTTCAAGAACTAAAAAATCAGAATCTTCAGATTGCTGAATAACGGCGTAGAATGGACAAAAGAAAAACTGACATTTCCAAATAATGAGTATACTTTACTGTTTTTATTTTACATATTATCTTCCGCACCGGAAATATCAGTGAGGTATAAGTAAGTTTTATCCGCGCCAATGTTGTAAGTACACAAAAACACGAAATCGAGATTGATAGTAACTAAAAACGAACTGGCAAGGATCAACGCTGCATGCGTCACTATACAAGAATGCAGGCCTACCAACCTGCTGAACATTTTGTCTTGAGTGGAACACATAGGCTTACCGATATGTGTTTAGTTGGGACTATTTCCAGTAGTTTATTGATGGTAGAAGTCTTTATCTGTAAAGAAACAAATAAACCAGTAGCCTATTATAGGACAGGCAGTAAATAGTCTTTCCCGACGGAGTTTCATGGTTTGGCAGATCGTTAAAACTATTTGTTGGCATTTCGAATGTAAACTCTTGGGCTCGATTTGTATATACGTATTAATTAAGCCGAAGCTACAAGCATATAATATTTACTTTTAGCCTGTGTATTTATAGCTACTGTGAGGGATAAACATGCACGAGTTTTCGTATGTCTTGAGGCCCATTCACCATTACCAAGGAATTTTCGCACAACATTTTCGTTTTGAAATTATATCTCAAGAAGGCTACTCGAAGTCGTAAGCAAGCAAAGTAATCATAGTGGAAAGTTTATTTCAAACCTTCTATACACAATAAAATCAGCCGAGTGTTCTAATCATTGACGTAGGTAAATAAAATAAAAAAATGAATAAATTCACATTTAGAGTCTACCCACTCAGTAACTAAACTGATTTGCAGTGGTGGACTTTAATTTAAAGTGACTAAACCAACCCTGTAGGCTTCGAACACCATCGAAGAGTGAGCGATAACCAATCAAAGATCGATATTTCAAATACGAAACATATGAATCAGTGATTGGACAGTGCGAACACATGCGGACAAATGCCATAATCAACAAGGTCGATTCAGAACAACTTTGAATTTATTGAGTGCTTCGTGCTACGACGGCTCCAAAGTCACCGTTTACTTATTCCTAAGACAAGAAGTAATGGAATTGGTACCCACGCACTCCCGTGCACAGTCACAACGGGTGGATGAATGATGCTCATCAGGGACGCAACGTTCATTCATCTGAGACCATTTATCGCGCGATATTTGTATTTAATACGCTAGCCCAGACTCTGTTGATCACTTCAGCTGTCGCAAACCGTCAGTTATTTTAGTTGCGCGTTTCGTTTATACTAAGAACTTGGACGCGCCCTTTTAATCTCGAACATAATTGAGTTATTAGTTTGACATGAAAGATCTGCCAACGCTCATATTATATCGCCATGTGCGAATTAAATTTTAATTTGATTAACCTACCTGAACCGATTTTTAGGTTATCACATGGCGGAGGCTACTGAAGAAATTAATGGGTAGCCTTAGCTCGTAATATTAAATCACGCAAAATAAGCGGTATTTTAATGACATCTTGGGACCGCACCAAATTGAATAAGTGATTCGTACCCGGGCATTAGTTTTGTATTAATTATAACAATGAACCTTTGAAATATTTACAATTATTACGATTGCATTATTTGTTTATGTATTTAGTTAATTAATTACAAAAATTATAATAGAAACCATTACAATATTTAAAAGCTTTTAAATTAATAACATTATTTAGCTGATTGACCAGGCGCTTCATCCTAGGTATGAACTAAAGATTGTTATCTGCCCATCTCACGTTTGTGAATATTGTATTCTTGTACTTATTTGGCTCATAACCTATATATTTTGTATAGCAATTGCCTATCTTCGGACATGTACGCACTTCCATTCAAAGTGCGGCTTATAGGTATAATTAAACACCACTCCGAACGATATAGATTCTTCTACGGTGACTGGAGCCAGCATAAAGCTCCTATACAGAAACACTATCTATTGTAATTGGTTTTATAATTATTTTTCTTACGTCGCATCCCTTTCCATATTTTACTTTTCTCGTCACCGTTCTTTATTCTGCTGT
The DNA here is from genome assembly GCA_945910005.1 of Isoperla grammatica. Lineage (NCBI taxonomy): Eukaryota > Metazoa > Arthropoda > Insecta > Plecoptera > Perlodidae > Isoperla > Isoperla grammatica. The sequence goes on from OX246738.1 coordinate 26,644,829, forward strand.
TCTTAGTTCTTTACAATCGTTCCTGTCCCCGCTCGTCACCATTTCAGCAAGCGTTGTTGTACACGACTGGACTATAAGAGGCACCAATCAATTACGCAACATCTATTAATTGGCATAGTGTGTGCATGCTGCAGATTAAGTCAAGTCAACGACTGAAAAGTTCAGATGATTTACTGCATGTACAACCACAAACCATTACTTAAATAAAATTAGTTATTTAAAAAAAAACGCAAACATTTAGAACAAAGAAACAATCACTTCACACACAAAAAGAACACTCAATTATTCTAGGGGACGACATATTTTCATTTTGGTTAGCTTTTTGAAACTTTTTGAAGCAATATTAACTAACAGAAATTGAGGGTTATTCAGAGTAGGTAGACAGTCATGGCTTGGAGAAACAATACTGAAAAACAACGTTGCTTTTGTGCACTGTATAAACTATAAAGCTCCCCTTGAGGCCATCAGCTGTCAGGTTCGTCACTTTCAGTCTACCTCCTCGCCTCGCGAAGACCAAGGGTATGGGTTTCCTGCTCAGCAAACGGCGGCACAGCTCAAAGCGTTTTCCTTAGCTGACATGTCAATTGGTCTCCCTTGCTAGATACGTCATACGTGGGACCACCTGCCCACAGCGTCACAAGCTGTGCTGCGTAATGTGTGCATAAGCTGGGACCGAATTCACGAAACATAATGTTGTACGTAATCGTTTGCAATCAGCAATAGACAAATATATTTTATAACATTGGCGCCGAGTACGGGGGGGCGACGGGGCTCGAGCCCCCCCAGCTGTAACGCAGGGGGGTGGGGCGCAGGAGCTAACAGGAGTTGCTTCTTCAAACAATTACCAGTTTTGTGATTTTGCTAAAGGGCCTTTCGAATTAATGCACATCGACAATTGTGTCTCTTTCCTATACCACGTATTGTATATGAGAGCCTTATTTTTTTTATGGTGTGTCTTGGTTCTTTGACAGTCCATCTCGCTCGGCCCCCAGTGGCAAAAATTAGTTTTCTAACGATATTTTCGGAGAAATGCTGTCAATAGAGAGCTATGCACTTATGAAGGAGCCTATTATAGGATTTCACCTGACAGCTAGAATGTTCAATGCCAACTAGGGTGAAGAAACTTGTACTTCTTGAAAAGTCCAACCGCTTCTTTGTAAAATCACCCTATCAATGCGTGGGTTGCAAAATCGTTCGTTTAGCCAGACCACGGATGTAAAGGATCATTTTATACACGTGATCCTAGCCACGAAGTGTTTGTAATAGACAATTACCAAATTAATTGACATAAGAGATTAAAACTACAAAACAATGTTGATGAGAGGTTAAAATACGAGAAAAAATATCTTAATACTAGGTATTTTAATCTTCCCTTTCAAAATAATACCTCAGATCGCTTCTAAGGCCATCTCGATGGCAAAGGTACACCCCAAAAATTGGCCTTCGGCGGCTGGGGCTTCGCCCCAGACCCCAGACTTCCCACGCACATACTGTTGATCGTAGGTTGAGCCCCCCCAAAGAAAATCAAAACTCGGCGCCTATGTTTTATAATGTATTGAACGTTGCCGTAACGTTAAAGAACGTTTCCGTAACGTTCTTCTGTTCAATGGTGGAGGTGCCAGGTCACCTTTGTAATAGAATAACAGCTTTATTATAATTATTATTTTCACCAAACGTTTAGTTCTAAGATAATCCGTTATGATAGGAGATGTTCTCCTATCATACACGGCGCCTGCTAGAAGACACGATGGATTTGTATGTGATGTTTGTTGAAACCATTGGTATAAAATCATGGATTATCAAATCTAAGATTAACAAATTTTGATGAATTCAGACCTAAAGTCCAAATTCACCAAGCTTTTTAAATGGCCGATTTAGTAATCTGGGATTTGCTACATGGTTTCAACAAACATTAAATACAAAATGCATGGTAGCTTCTAGCGGGCGCCATTTTTGATCTCCAATTAACAGAAAATCGCCGGATTAAAGTTTGGTGAAACTGGCCCTGAGTCTGGTTTCTCGAACGGCTCCCCATCGAAAGATCACATACAGAGCTTTGTTATGTGTGAGCTTCTTTGTTCGGGGACAGAATAATGTTGATATATTCTTTGGTTCTCTTTGGTGGCGGAAATAGAAAGCAAATCATAAAAGACGCATCGAGATTGCCCAGATAAAGTACGACTTGTTTTATGCCAAACAATTGCATTTTGTGGTATAGGTAGCATAAAACGGGATGGGGAAATGGGAAGACCTGTTTCTCGTTTACTGAAACGTACACAAAACGTGAATTCTGAGATTTGAAAATATAGGCCATGGAGATTCCGTCCCAACTCATCCTCCAAATCCCAAAGAACGATTTTGTCATTGAACAGATTTCTACAGAACGTTTGTTAACTAGTTTTACATGTAGTAAGTAAAGGGTAGGCTCAATTGTTCAACAAGATTATACATCAGATGAATAATTAATTAATTAATTAATTAATTACACGAATAAGTAGCTGAACTATAGTTAGACACTATAAGTAACACGACAAGACAATACTTGACAAAGCGAAATCTGATGTTCCGCAAGGTAGGGGGATATACTTCATATCAATAAATCAAAATAATTATGCTAACGCCATTTTATTAATTGTGATGAAAAACTATCTGAAATCAAAACACAACGTGTTACGCACGTTATCTTCTATAAGCGGCAAAGATCAATTAAAAAACGATAGCTCTAGTTTACACAGGAAACGTATAGGCGATTATGGATACAAATTTAAAAAAGTGAAAAGAAACAATAAACTAAAATATTATAAAAAAAGTTTACTAAATAAATCTAGTGCTGATCTTTGCACACGGATGCTGATTTCAACTTAGGCTATGTATCATGTAAAGTGCATGACTGTTCCATTTTTTTGACCGCATTATACCGTTGGCCAATTCATTGTTTTGAGCCGGATTCATATTTATCGAATTACCATTATACTACAAAGTAACTCAATGTTTTTGTAACCCTCATATAACAGCAGGTATTGTGGTAACACGCATGAAGAAAATAAAACACCGTACTTCGGTTGTGCACAGCTGCGATCATCTTCAACTACAGAAACCTGTTCTAAAATTGTTCATTATAGAAATCGCCCGTATAACCGTGTAAGTTACCGGGACGTGTTACGACATTTTCGCAATCTTAATCAATGATTTCTTACTTTGCTTGTTCTCTTCTCGCTCCTTCCATTAATGTCTTAATACCGATAATAATGATTGCTGCATTCTTGTAACTCAGCTTACTCCGGCGTGCCCTGCTAATTGCGAGTACAACAAGTGCTACTCCGGCGTGCCCTGCTAATTGCGAGTACAACACGGGCGCGAGGGAAGTGCTACTCCGGCGTGCCCTGCTAATTGCGAGTACAACAAGTGCTACTCCGGCGTGCCCTGCTAATTGCGAGTACAACACGGGTGCGAGGGAAGTGCTACTCCGGCGTGCCCTGCTAATTGCGAGTACAACAAGTGCTACTCCGGCGTGCCCTGCTAATTGCGAGTACAACACGGGCGCGAGGGAAGTGCTACTCCGGCGTGCCCTGCTAATTGCGAGTACAACAAGTGCTACTCCGGCGTGCCCTGCTAATTGCGAGTACAACACGGGCGCGAGTGAAGTGCTACTCCGGCGTGCCCTGCTAATTGCGAGTACAACAAGTGCTACTCCGGCGTGCCCTGCTAATTGCGAGTACAACACGGGAGCGAGGGAAGTGCTACTCCGGCGTGCCCTGCTAATTGCGAGTACAACACGGGCGCGAGGGAAGTGCTACTCCGGCGTGCCCTGCTAATTGCGAGTACAACACGGGCGCGAGGGAAGTGCTACTCCGACGTGCCCTGCTAATTGCGAGTACAACAAGTGCTACTCCGGCGTGCCCTGCTAATTGCGAGTACAACACGGGCGCGAGGGAAGTGCTACTCCGGCGTGCCCTGCTAATTGCGAGTACAACAAGTGCTACTCCGGCGTGCCCTGCTAATTGCGAGTACAACAAGTGCTACTCCGGCGTGCCCTGCTAATTGCGAGTACAACACGGGCGCGAGGGAAGTGCTACTCCGGCGTGCCCTGCTAATTGCGAGTACAACAAGTGCTACTCCGGCGTGCCCTGCTAATTGCGAGTACAACAAGTGCTACTCCGGCGTGCCCTGCTAATTGCGAGTACAACAAGTGCTACTCCGGCGTGCCCTGCTAATTGCGAGTACAACAAGTGCTACTCCGGCGTGCCCTGCTAATTGCGAGTACAACACGGGCGCGAGGGAAGTGCTACTCCGGCGTGCCCTGCTAATTGCGAGTACAACAAGTGCTACTCCGGCGTGCCCTGCTAATTGCGAGTACAACACGGGCGCGAGGGAAGTGCTACTCCGGCGTGCCCTGCTAATTGCGAGTACAACAAGTGCTACTCCGGCGTGCCCTGCTAATTGCGAGTACAACAAGTGCTACTCCGGCGTGCCCTGCTAATTGCGAGTACAACACGGGTGCGAGGGAAGTGCTACTCCGGCGTGCCCTGCTAATTGCGAGTACAACAAGTGCTACTCCGGCGTGCCCTGCTAATTGCGAGTACAACACGGGCGCGAGGGAAGTGCTACTCCGGCGTGCCCTGCTAATTGCGAGTACAACAAGTGCTACTCCGGCGTGCCCTGCTAATTGCGAGTACAACACGGGCGCGAGTGAAGTGCTACTCCGGCGTGCCCTGCTAATTGCGAGTACAACAAGTGCTACTCCGGCGTGCCCTGCTAATTGCGAGTACAACACGGGCGCGAGGGAAGTGCTACTCCGGCGTGCCCTGCTAATTGCGAGTACAACACGGGCGCGAGGGAAGTGCTACTCCGGCGTGCCCTGCTAATTGCGAGTACAACACGGGCGCGAGGGAAGTGCTACTCCGACGTGCCCTGCTAATTGCGAGTACAACAAGTGCTACTCCGGCGTGCCCTGCTAATTGCGAGTACAACACGGGCGCGAGGGAAGTGCTACTCCGGCGTGCCCTGCTAATTGCGAGTACAACACGGGCGCGAGGGAAGTGCTACTCCGGCGTGCCCTGCTAATTGCGAGTACAACACGGGCGCGAGGGAAGTGCTACTCCGACGTGCCCTGCTAATTGCGAGTACAACAAGTGCTACTCCGGCGTGCCCTGCTAATTGCGAGTACAACATGGGCGCGAGGGAAGTGCTACTCCGGCGTGCCCTGCTAATTGCGAGTACAACACGGGCGCGAGGGAAGTGCTACTCCGGCGTGCCCTGCTAATTGCGAGTACAACAAGTGCTACTCCGGCGTGCCCTGCTAATTGCGAGTACAACAAGTGCTACTCCGACGTGCCCTGCTAATTGCGAGTACAACACGGGCGCGAGGGAAGTGCTACTCCGGCGTGCCCTGCTAATTGCGAGTACAACAAGTGCTACTCCGGCGTGCCCTGCTAATTGCGAGTACAACACGGGCGCGAGGGAAGTGCTACTCCGGCGAGCCCTGCTAATTGCGAGTACAACAAGTGCTACTCCGGCGTGCCCTGCTAATTGCGAGTACAACACGGGCGCGAGGGAAGTGCTACTCCGGCGTGCCCTGCTAATTGCGAGTACAACAAGTGCTACTCCGGCGTGCCCTGCTAATTGCGAGTACAACACGGGTGCGAGGGAAGTGCTACTCCGGCGTGCCCTGCTAATTGCGAGTACAACACGGGCGCGAGGGGAGTGCTACTCCGGCGTGCCCTGCTAATTGCGAGTACAACACGGGTGCGAGGGAAGTGCTACTCCGGCGTGCCCTGCTAATTGCGAGTACAACACGGGTGCGAGGGAAGTGCTACTCCGGCGTGCCCTGCTAATTGCGAGTACAACAAGTGCTACTCCGGCGTACCCTGCTAATTGCGAGTACAACACGGGCGCGAGGGAAGTGCTACTCCGGCGTGCCCTGCTAATTGCGAGTACAACAAGTGCTACTCCGGCGTACCCTGCTAATTGCGAGTACAACACGGGCGCGAGGGAAGTGCTACTCCGGCGTGCCCTGCTAATTGCGAGTACAACAAGTGCTACTCCGGCGTACCCTGCTAATTGCGAGTACAACAAGTGCTACTCCGGCGTACCCTGCTAATTGCGAGTACAACACGGGCGCGAGGGAAGTGCTACTCCGGCGTGCCCTGCTAATTGCGAGTACAACAAGTGCTACTCCGGCGTACCCTGCTAATTGCGAGAACAACACGGGCGCGAGGGAAGTGCTACTCCGGCGTGCCCTGCTAATTGCGAGTACAACCCGGGTGCGAGGGAAGTGCTACTCCGGCGTGCCCTGCTAATTGCGAGTACAACAAGTGCTACTCCGGCGTGCCCTGCTAATTGCGAGTACAACAAGTGCTACTCCGGCGTGCCCTGCTAATTGCGAGTACAAGACGGGTGCGAGGGAAGTGCTACTCCGGCGTGCGACTGTTGACTTGTTTAAAAAAGGAAATATTTGGAATGATACTTTAATAACATTCTATTATATCGTTATAATGAGTTTTAATTATAGAAAATAAAGTTATTCTAACTGACTAAGTGTATGTGACTATATCATTAAAAGAAATGGGGATAATACATTTAAAAAATAACAAGATATTATATACCCTAGACAGGTTATTCGAACGTGCTTGGTGTTTTTGATATTATCGTCTATTCGTCTCTTGCACGTTTTTGCAGCTCGGATCAAGAGTTGTTATGTAAATGATCGCAATGAAGAAGAAGAAGAAGAAGAAGAAGAAGAAGAAGAAGAAGAAGAAGAAGAAGAAGAAGAAGAAGAAGAAGAAGAAGAAGAAGAAGAAGAAGAAGAAGAAGAAGAAGAAGAAGAAGAAGAAGAAGAAGAAGAAGAAGAAGAAGAAGAAGAAGAAGATACTAACAGATTACGACACGTAAGCTTCTACTTCCGATATGACCACACTCACAACACGCACTTATTGGCGTATGAAGCGTGAAGGCGGTGATCTTTGTATTCGATCAAACTTTTCAATCAGTTGTAAAACCATGGATAAAACAGTCCGTAACATAACCATAACCAGAACTATTACCAACCTGTCAATAAACATTGTATTTACATCTTGTTTAAAAAATATAAGGGACATAGGCCTAATTGTTAAAATTTAAATTGTAGTTCGCTTAATTTCTGTAAAGTTTCAAAATTTAACATCCTCGTCACTATTTTATTTCACATACACCTCAATAAAGCTGTATAACTCCCTACCTAAGTAACTTATTACAGAACCCAAAAATGTATTCAAATTAAAAATAAAAAGATTATTATTGTCCTCACAGCCATAGTAGAAAGTAAATAGGCTATATTATTTTATTTGTTATAACTTAGTTATAGCTTATAATCCTTCTAAATTTCAAGCCTAGTTATATTTATTTCTATTTGTTCTTAATTTGAGCCTATAGATATTAATTTTTAATTCATTACTGTCATGTTGTACTATTGTGCATAAATATTGTCTGTACTAATTGTAAATGTAGTGTATGGTAAGTTGTAAAGAAGCTTTTAGCTTAACTTTGCCTAATAAAGATTATTTATTATTATTATTATTTTTATTATTATTATTATTATTATTATTATTATTATTATTATTATTATTATTATTATGTTATTTCCCTTCTTCTCTTCTCTCATTATTATTATTATTATTATTATTATTATTATTATTATTATTATTATTATTATTATTATTATTATTATTTTATTAGGGTACAGCCTCTGACAATACAAGTGTGACAACCGAATTTTTTAGTATAGTTGTGTCTCCACTAGTACTACATTAACCGCAACACAACACAAGACCAATAAACAAAATAACAGAGAAGCGATTATGGATTAAAATGAAAAACTTCGGTTTGCCACAATAAAATATAAATCTTTATGTTTATCTCCACTATGCCGTTTCATTATTTTCTGTCAGCTTGTTTATAACCTTATAATCATGTTTATCTTAGAGGGAACTAAATAAATTTAGGTACGTCTTTTAAGCATTAATTTTCTCTAAATTTAGCATTTCGTAGCTTAAATTTTTTCTTTCCACCGAAACCTCGAATATAAGGGTGCTTCATGCACTTATAATGGAAAATTATGTGCAGATACTATTTAAGTAAATTTATAATTGTAACTTATACTACTAAGAGGGTTATAATGCAATTCTAAGCTAAATTTCTATATGAATGGGATCACCTTATCTTTTGTAAAATTAGCATTTTGTAGCATTTTCAAAAATGTAACCGATTTAGCATCTAAAACTTAAAACGCTAACAAAAAACGTCTCTCTATAAATAAATAGAGCGATACACAGTACAGTACAGCAGTTCAGCAGTACAGGCGACACTGCATATTTGGGACTCGTTGTCCACAGTAAATCGACCACTCATACACACCTACAACAAGTCAGTGCATACTGCCGCCCTTGGCAAGATTAATCTATAGGCCTACTAAGCTTTTCTGCTTACGTCATAGTAACTCTATATAGGTTATGTTCGTTTCACTTCCGACAGATTAGCTTCCTTGTAATTACGTTGTCCGTTTTCAAATTTATTAGGGATTACTCTCTAAAATCCACTCATATTTGCCACGGATGATCAACTATGGTCCCCCCATCCCCCCCCCCCCTTCTATAAGAGGCAGTGCAGGGGAGAGGGGGGCCTCGAGGTAACTCACATAAATTTGAGATAATAATAGTTCACCATGTTATGTATGTTAAAGTGAAAGATCAGGAGTGTTTTAACAGCTCTATTGTAATGTGCATATTAAAAGATAATAACAGGTGAAGTAAAAGATATGTGTGTGTGTGTGGGGGGGAGTTTTTAAGTTATGGGTTGTGGGCATTGCTAAGATACAATCACCGGTTTTGAGCTGATATAAGTAGGGTCCCAAAGTGATTGAAATCAAATAACTTACATGATAACCACACAGAACTATGCACTCTGAAGGTATTGTCGATCCATTTCCACCAGCCCTCTGTAACACTTCGCCAAGAGCATAAGAAAATAGAGCATTATCCTAATCTTAAATAACTTATTCATAATTTCTCGTAGGACAACCCATATCCCTCTTCAGGTGACTATATAAGTATTACGGTATTTGGAAAAGTTGAGAAGGAATGTCCTAGGACTGATAGTATGACTCAATCTCAGCATTCGCCTTGTGACTGAGGAAAACCTCGGAAACAACCTTCAATGTGAACTGGCGGTGGCCGGTATCGAACCGGCGATCTCCCGAATTTCAATTAGAGCCTCGCGTCTTACCGCTGAGCCACTCTATCAGTTAGAGTGTTATGCTTCAGTGTATATTACACAGAAATAATGTTCTATGACTCACGTGTTAACTCGTAACTGGTGTGATAAGCCTAGTAATCGACTACGTAATTATCACACGACTAAAACCGACCAGTAAATATATCGACTTAAGGGTTAAATCGGTTTATAAATTTGTGTGGTAAACAAAGTTAAACCGTTTTACTTTAAGATGATGTGTTGACCACACATCATTAAACCAATTTAATCTTAAATCGATTTAGTTATGTCTGTACAACCATTGAGTTTATTAAAACTCTATGGTATAACTCGTGTAAACCTAGTGATTGACTGCATATAGTTTCTATGTGTAGTTAGTAGTGTAGTAGTGTAGTGTAGTAGTGTAGTGTAGGGCTTCTAGTGTAGTTTCTGTGTCATAAAATGAATCGTAGGGTGTATTCACGTAAACACCACATAAATAAACTCTTTTCTCTCGATTACTCTTTTAATCGTTTACAATGGCATAATTATAATAATCCTTTTGGTAAACTTTAGTGGGGGATATAGGTGCTACAATTCTCATATTTTGTGGTTAGCATGTTCGTCTTCTATTGACAGCTCAAATGTCAACACACCATAATCTCCCTGCATAATGGCCGAATTGTGGCATCACGTGAATACTTGCTATACTTAGGCCTACATGTTCTTCACAATGCGCACCACCATTACTGCCGCTAACCTGTAGCCTATAGCGTCGTAGTTATCTCCAACATTGTCAGCTTCAAATGATTCTCTAACCAATGAGAGTATTATTCTTATTTCTTGCCATCGCATTTTATCATTTTGGGTCCTAACTCTTATAGTACACCGACAGGTAGTTTAAGTTTACCAAATGAAAATAGTACATTGCTGTTGCATATAGGACCTCCGACCTACACATGCCAATGACTCGTCATCTATACATACTATACCATACCATTACAATTTGAACACACACTTTACGTAACGTCTATCTCAATTAAATCTCCATTCATAATAGCCAGTCGAGCATAAAATAAAATTGTGTGAGATCGGCATGTTACCAATTGTAATTTAATTACTTGCATTTTATATCGCACGTCCTTTGACTTTGATTTCTACACGTGTAAAATGCTGGTAAATTATAGTCTGTGTTTAACATACATGTTTCCGTAAGAGCGCATTAAAATAATTACCTGCAAATATTCGGGCCAGTTTGTCCATTATAGACGGGTAGCATGGAACATGAAAGTAACGAATAAACTTCATTGCGCACAATCCGTTCACAACATTCGAGACGTTTTATATTTTCTTGGCATGATACCTGAAGAACACCAAGGAATTTACACAGAAAAGAAACATAAACATCTTGAATCCAGTCCGGTACAACTAAGTACAAGTGCGTGTGATCTTGTGGCAATGTCATGCTTGCCAGAGGGTAAAAAGTGCGTGCGACAGTTCTTGAGCAGTGTCAATTGTGGTGATACAACGAGTGTACTGTGGTAATTCATTAGCTAAATTACCGGTCTCCTTTGTAAGCGGCAAACATCAAAGAACCTCACCTCCCTCATTTGCTACGGTCCTGCGGCCTAGCGGGGCCATCTTACACTATACGACAATCATTTCACTACATACCACCTATGTTAGTGGATGGGCAAAGGGGGGGGGGGGGGGCTGCGTTACGTCAGTCTTTTACTCGCAAAACAGATAGCCCGTGCATAAATATCAGTTGACAAAAATGAATGTATTCAATTAAAACTCTGACAAATTGAAGATAATGTGTGGAACAAAATAATGAATACATTTTAAATATAAAGATTAGCATATCCTCTCTCTCTGTATGGAAAGGAAACCCTGCACTGTGACAGAGTACTAAACTTGACTTGGAAGGTTACGAGTTGGATCCTGCTGTTGTATCAAACGCGTGCGTTATCATCATCTATCTATATCATCTGTGATTTCATCCGTTATCTCAAATAAACGATTCTTCCCAAAATGTACATAGGCTACTACAATACCTGTGTACAATACAACACAACAATAATTGTTTCTAGCCTGAATATGGTACTGGTATTTACATATTATAATTATGCTGTACTTCACGTTCTTGTGCTTGTAATATTATAGACGATCAATTCCCACGTGACGTCACAGTGGCCATGATTGTAGTTGTGACACAATTGATGTATGCTTAGCGTAGAGCATTGACGGTGACGGGTATTGTTTTTAAAGCAAGGCTTTAGTAATGGAAAAAAGTAAAAATAAATAAAAAAATCACAAATTATTACACACATAAAATTATTTCCGAAACACGCTGAATTTAAAAGAACTTGAGTTATTTGTAGGTCTACCACTACAGGCTTCATGGTCAGG